>JACGWO010000004.1:32408921-32441401 GCA_034509735.1 Sesamum alatum
ATTTTAGTTGTTTTTCTTAGGGCCCTGATTATCAACCTGGAGCTGCATCACTCAATGAGCTTAGCCGGCTAAACACCATCATCATCATCTCAATCACAATACTCTTTCCACTCTTTTTCTTTTCTGATATCACACAGCACACAGTTTCGTGTGTATCTCATCCTCATTGATATCACACAGCAGACAAGCTCGTGTGTATCCCATCCTCACTGATATCACACACAGCACACACAACTCGTGTATATCCCAATTCATCTCCATTTTGATCAATGACATCAACACAACTTGTCATTGATCCGTATCATTGTAAGCCATTGAGTATGCTCCCTAGTTAGTTAAGCCATCATTCATTTTAATCATTCACTAGTCAAATACCATTCCTATTTTGATTTCATATCTATAATCAATTATACAACCCCCACAATCATTCAGCTAACATCCGTGCAGCACAATCGCACTTTAGCACATAATAGCAATTCCACAGATATAGCGATCATCTTAATCACAATCGACATCCATGGTCAAGTATATAAACAATCCATATTTATATCCAATATCTCAATATATATATATATAATATCCAACATTCAACATAAAATATTCACATAAACAATTCATATTCATATCCTCATTATATATATATACATCCAAAATTCAAAATAGAGTTTCTCACATAAGCATATAAATATATATATATCCAACAATTTATATTTATATTCATATAAATATATATAAACTAATTACCTATACTTACCTCAAATTTCAAAATGGTCTGTCAACACGAAAAAGCTGCTCAACCCTCTACTCTATCGTCACGTCCTTTTCGTCTTCCCCGAGAGAGAGAAAATTGAGATAGAAATGTGTATGTGTGAGATGTAAATGTGTGAGTGTTGCTTTGTATTAAAGATACATATATATATATATATATATTAAACACAAACTTGAAAATGGTGGGGTGATCCCACCTGACTTACTATCTTCATATATTATTATTATTATTATTATTATTATTATTATTATTATAATTCGCTCCCAAAATATTATAATGAGTTTCCAATTTACTCTGTTCAAGTTTTATCATATCTAATAATATCACCCTATAATTTATTTATAATTAAATCAAAATTTTCTTAATTATTGCTAAATTAATCTCTCAATTATTTATAAAAACTATGAACGTCACAACAAGGGTTGGGATCGAGGCCAAAGCACGGAGAAATATCACCACGGGAAGAATGAGGTCGAGGAGTTGATATGAAGAGGTTGCTTGCAAGAATTCGTGGGGCGAAGGAAACAAGAGCTCTAGGAAACTGCCTTTGGAGGCAGACACGTGCCATGTGGGAGTGAAGCAGGAAGCATAACGAGTTAGCAAGGACAACCTCCCAACTGCTGGTGTTATGAGGGCAACCTCGGGAGGCCTAGTAGGAAGAGACGTGAAGTAAGTTGAAAAAGTCGCAGAGAGAGCAAGGCAAGCTGAAGGAGTTGCGATGAGAGCAATAGGGCGCAATGCAACCGGGTCATCTTTTGGTGAAAGAGGGCAGCAGAGTCACTAGCAGATTCCAAGAATGAGTCGGAGTGTGATGGGGCTGAGCAACGAGAGAAAAGCTAGCTTATGCTGCGGGAGTGACTTTTGCGAGGGCGGATAACGACTTTCAACTTGTGATCAAGCAAAGGAATGGAGGCTATAAAGCTAGGGGAGCATATGACCAAGTACTTAGCAAACATCCAAGCATTAAGAAGGAAGCTCGATGAGTTCACCCTAGAACAAATCCCCGGTCATACAAGAAAAAGACGAAACTGGCTCGTTAAGTCAGCCAGCTCATTGGAAAGAAGGTCTGGAAAGAAGATTGGGAATTTGGGATTTTGCCTCAAGACTCCAAAGGAACCCCAAGCGAAGCAGGTAATTCGAGCTAGTTCAGCAAAGCTCATGATAATTGGAAGTAAAGCTGTATAGAAGAGGTTTTTGTCTTACAAACCACATCTTGGATACATCGGCGGGGACTAAGCAGAGCATGATGAGGGAGGCTGCGTGATCACCCTGGAGGTAGAGTGTTAGCAGGCCAAGGCCCCGCAATGAGGACACCTCTGGCCTACAGAGCGTAGGTATGCATGGAGCTTAGTGAAGAACTCCGAGGGTGCCAGGAACACACCGACGTCATTCACGCCCCAGCGGAAAGTATGGACCTTTGCGACACCCCGTTCTGAAGGGCAGGTGGAAGTAACCAGCAGGGTAGTCTTCCAAAATTTGAGGATGAGGCTGGAGGTAGCTAAAGGAAGTTGGGTGGAAGGACATCCGGGAGTCCTAAGGGAGTATCGAGCAACCCCGCGACGAGCCACGGGAGAGCACCCATTCAATCTAGTCAATGAGACAGAAAATATGGCCAAAGTAGATGCCAAATAAGCATGACTGTATCAAGTCGGGGAAAATGAACGAGAAGGAAATGTCCACACACGAGGAATATTGCTAAAATTCAAGAAACGTTTTATTTGATGCTTTGTATCCCTTTTTTCAAACGCTTTGTAATCCAGAATTATGGTAATGAAATGTCCACCTTCTATCTATTTGTTGCAGATTCACTATCTATACTTTATTGAATTGCTACATTTAAACTTCATTTAGCAAAAGAGGGGGATGGCCCCTCACACTGACACTCTTGAAGGGGGATTGCCCCTCACATTGAAAAGAGGGGGATTGCCCCTCACGTTGACATCTTATCTAAAAGAGGGGGATTGCCCCTTATATTAATATTTTATCCAAAAGAGGGAGATTGCCCCTCACATTGACACTTTATTTAAAAGAGGGGCATGTAATATTTCACCTAAAAGAGGGGGATGGCCCACCGCCCTAACATCTTGTTTATAAGAGAGGGACTGCCCCTCACAATAATATTTTACCTAAAAGAGGGGGATGGCCCCTCACCTTAATATCTTGTTCGAAAGAGGGGATTGCCCCTCGCGCTGACATTTTATCCAAAAGAGGGGGGTTGCCCTTCGCATTGATGTTTTAGTCCAAAATTTTGCTTATAAGATATTTAGTTTGATATTTTGCTTATAAGAGGGGGATTGCCCCTTACATTGAAATTTAGTTCGAGAAGAAACAACTTAATATAATGAGCAATGGAGGAACCAAGTGTGATAACATATAAAAATGAACTCTTAAGAAGTTTCCCAAAAATGACAAAGACCTCCCACAAAGGTCCAAGAGTGTTCCAACCAAGGGACCTTCTACAGAGCTTCTGAAAAGCCCAACGGGATGCAGCACAGAGCGGCCTAACTTGACGCAACGCGATACATGGTGCGACACAAAAAACATGACGCGTCGCAACGCGAGGTGATACAAAAGGTGACGCAACGCAACGCAATCACAAAAATACTTATCGAAGGGGTCAGGTCCCCTCGCCTCCATGGCGGCATATGAGGTTAGAGAGGATGAGGAGCGGGCAACCTCGTATCCCTTCCTTGACGAAAGGCGAGAACGGGACTCGCGAATCACGCTTGCAATCACACTAAAGCCTCTAGAAAATATTTTGCAACTGTTGAGAGGAAGAGTTAGAAGAACGAGTCCGTAACAACTCTCCTAATATCGAAAAGCCTCAAGAGAGGAAGTAACATCGAGATCCCGAAGCATCGGAAGAAATCCTTCAAAATAGCGAAAGAATTAGGAGCAGAATGGTCGACGCGACGTCGAGGTCTAAAATGGGGGTTTGCGCCATTGAAGGAAATCGAGGAGTTTCCAACTCTTTCCTAAACTACAATTTCTGGAAGAATCTAGCGAATCAGATGAACGCTCGGGTGAATTTCCAGTGCCCTAAGTCAAAATCACTTCGTGATCAAAATCGACAGCTTTAGTGAGCAAGAGAAGAAGAAAGAGGGACAACAAGACACCTTCAGCCGAAATTCGACCGAGGCGGGGGGCAACGGCCAGGACTCTGGCCGAGGCATCCCGCCTCGACCAGGGCCGGGCCGAGGTACACGCCTCGAGTAGATTCTGGCTGAGGCGCGCACCTCGACCAGATTCTGGCCAAAGCATGCCTCGGCCAGGGCCTCGACGAAACCCCCGACGTCGCCTCGTTGGACATTTTTCTTAAGTGCGTTGACATCCTAAAATTTTTTCGAACTGGCGAATTGTTTCTGTTTTTTTCAGATTAACGAAGGATGACTTTTTGAAGTCTAAAAACAAAAATTACTGCAAGGGAAGGGATGAAGAGCCATATATCGAACCAATTCATTTCGACATTTTTTTCTGGAATGTAGCTGAGACCAAGAAGACAGGCCGAGCAAAGCAAAGAAGAAGAAAGTCATACATAGAAGGCAAAGAGTGGAATCCCAACAAGGGAAGGGTTTTAACCAAGAATAGTCTCAAAAGAGAAAAAGCTTGTATGAAGAAGGGTCCCAAGAAGGAAGAAACCCGTGGCAGAAGTAGAAGGTCAAGAAAAAGGAGCCTTAGTAGAAGAAGGAACAAGAAGAAGAAAGAGCCCCAGTAGAAGAGGGATTTGTGCCAAGAGGAATCCCAGAAGAGAAAGACTCTACGTAAAAAATGAGCATTATCAAGAAGATGAAGATGAATCAGAATCAAATTATCAGTTAGAACTTCCAAATTTCCCAAAAGCATTTGGAAGTTGGGGGGCTACTGATTAGTGCTAGGAAATCGGAATACTAAAAAAAATACCCTCAAGCTGTTAGGGAATTCACAAGAATGCCATTAGTGGAAGTTAACGGCGGTAATTAGAGGGTACTTACATAAGTAGAGGGGAATGCCAAATTATCAAAGCACCCTTAGCAATTAGATCCAGGCCGTTGGATTGAAGGTAGTTGAGGGGCGATGTCGTACTTTCACCCCATATAATTTGCTATAAATAGGAGGTGAAGTCTTTTTGTAATCATCTCACATTCATTTTATAAAAATTTACTTTTCCTACTTTTGGAAGAGTTTCTAAGAGTTGTTTGCCTCGCGACGTCATTTCGAGTCACCGTGCTTAGATCAACAATCTCCCGAATTTTACACCATCAGTTATAATGCGTATTTTTTGAAGAAAAAATGAATAAGACCAAATTCAAATTTTAAAGTGGCAAAGAGTAAAATTGATTTTCATATGTATAAAGTAGTTCTTCTATCTATATCTATTCTATATCTATATCTATATCTATTCTATATATATATATCTATATCTATATAAAAGTATGAATAGGGATTTCGATTTTTTTCTTTTTTTTTGATTGGACTAAATTAGACTTGTAATATTATTTTTCTAAGGATAAAAATGTAAAATAATATACTTATTGATTCTTATTAATTACTTTTCACATTATATATATTTGCTCTTATTAATTACTTTCACATTATCCATAATTATTCCTATTAGTTACTTTTCATATTATACTTATTTACCCATATTATTTTTGTGTATATTATATTCATAATATAATACACTTACTAGATCAAAATAGCCCAATGATATACCATGACATGACTAGAAAAAATCATGAAAATTGAAAGAAATTTATTGAGAATTTTTCTAGCATAGATTTAAATAAAAATTAGTCAGAATCACTAGACATATTAAATATAGAGGTTAGATGACAAATGATATTAATTAAATAAATTATCATGTAAAACAAACATTTTGAAGAGTAAAATTGGTTAAAAGAAATATGAGAATCAATTAAATTACTTATCATGTAGAGTGAATACTTTTTGTTGTAAGGTAGACTAAAATGTAACTTGAGCATTTGAGATGTCATTAATAGGTACCTTATATGATTCTTTAATCATCTCTAATATAATAGAACAAAATGGCAGTGTACATATTTTATCTTTTCAACAATATACGATAAAAAATCGCTCGTAACAAAAATATCAAAAGGTGCAAATATTACTCCTAAACCATCACTGCACATATCTTTTTTTCCAAAACAAAAATAAAAAAAGAAGAAAAATTGGCATACAATACAACCATAGATAAATATTGTCTATATCTATGTATATTATAAAAGTGTGAACGAATTGCCATGTTTTATGCTTCTTTCTTTTTTGCAATGTCAAGCATATCATTTTTATAGAATATTAGATTATAAATTTATGTGTACAAAGTTTAGTTGTTAATTACTTAGATAGTTGAATTGAGATAGAATTATAACCATTCATAATACAGAGTTTTATTTATAACTAATTAAATAAAATTAGTTAAAAATCTTAATACTAACTAGGAAAAATATATAGGTTATTGATGCGTACCGGAGTCCAACAGCACCACAAAAAATCGAGGGATCTTCTTGAAAGTCCCAATATTGTAGGAGAGACTAACCTGCAGAGAGGGGTTAGCACTCCGATGCTTAAGTCAGTAATGTTCGACTTGAAAATAAATAAAGAACACTTGAAGGGGACGAGAATAATGATGAAAGTGTGATAATTGGTGCGTGAATATCTGAAAAGTGGAGAGAAATTCGTGTGGAAAAGATAGAGTCAATGTTACTTGAGAGTTCTCAAAGTAGTGAACTAGTGAGATGTTGAAGTTCAAGTTGACAAATGACTGCACAGTGTACTCCTTTTATAGCCAGTGTTGAATCCGATTTTGGAGGATATTGGTTAAGTGCCGTATACCGTTGAAAAGCCTGAAGAGTCAGCTTCCTAACCCAACAAGCCGCGTAGAATCGGTGTTGAATTGGTGGAGATATATCCGTTTGAGTGGACCTTGCCACATCTGCCAGATTTTACTGGAAAACAATTACTTGCTGAGAAACATCCGGATTCTAGCCAATCTACTAGGAATCTGGATGAGATATTTTAACATGATGTGGCTTTAGGTGTTGGTAAGCTGTGTGACATGGAATCCAAGTTGTTTGATGACTAGGATTGTTGTACGAGCCTTTTCCGTGGACCTACCAGATTAGTGTTTAAAACTGGGCTTTATGCATAAAAAACCTTACTGTTTGGGTTTGGCGGCCCTGCCCTGCTGGGTTGCCCGGCCTGAGGGCCTACTCCTAGCTCTTGAGCTGACCTAGTGGATTTGAGGGCCTACTTGGTCTATAAGATTTCTACTACATCATTTTCAATAATAAGCAATTTAATTTATGTACATTTATATTTTTAATTCGACCCTAACTTATAAAATTAGTCAATGCTTTTTATGCTTATTCCGTTCAATTCATTCCATAAGATACTATTTGTCAATAGACTATTTTCCACCAACATGAGGAATAAATAAAACATAAAGAGATTATTACAAGAAAATTACATTAATAAATAAATTTATTGACAATTAGTATAAGAGTTCAAAAATAAAAATCAAAATCAAAAGCTAAATTTTGTTTATTTCTTGCTTTGCACAACTACCAAAAAAATTAAAATCTTATTTCATTTTTGAAGTAAATTTAGAAAATGGATTTGTTTAAATGATAACTTTTTGTTACAAATATAGGCATGTAAAAAGTAAAGTAATATTTTATAAGTAAAACTAATATGAGGATGAAAAATTAATATTATAAAGAGAAATAATTATAAGATCTAAAATTTCAATAGAAGGCAAAAGAATAAAAAGATCAATTATCGATGTTTTTACATAATTAATGGCGAATTTCTTCTCATCACAAATATAGAGATGAAAGATAAGTATCAAAGAGAGAATTAATTTTAAAATCTAAAAGTTTATAAAAGGAAAATATCTAAAATGTAAAAATAGGGAAAATCACTTTTTTGGTCCCATATCTTAGGGCCTTTTTTTATTTGGTCCCATTTGTTGCATTTGGCGCACATTTAGTCCCATTTGTCCAATTTTTTCTCAAATTTGGTCCCAAACAACATTTTCTGTCAAATTGTTAACAGATCCGTGAAGTCTGTTATTGGGGCAAGCTCTGCCACTGTTGATGGCTCCGTTAACAATTTGACAAAAATGTTGTTTGGGACCAAATTGGAGAAAAAATTTGAACAAATGGGACTAAATGTGAGACAAATACAATAAATGGGACCAAATCAAAAAAATGTCATAAGATATGGGCCAAAAATAAAAAAATTTCGAAAAAATACCTACCTTCTTTTGTAAAATTGAAGATCATAAGTCTAATAAAACATAAGAGAAGATTCAAAGGAGCTATTAGTTAAGTGATTTTTTTTAATAAAATTAATCATATGATTTTTAATGGTTATCAACTAGTGTTATATTTACTAAAATTTTAATTAAAAGTCCTAATCTGATTCATCATTTGATCACAGACAACTTTTATTTTTAAGTACAGATTTGTACATAATTTATTTTCTTTTTATGCTTTATTTTAATTAGAGCTAATTAATAAGATGAAAGATCTAAAAGTTTATTTTCATTCTTTGTTCGTGTAATGTGATCATCAATGTAAAACAACATTTATTGAGAATATAAGAGCCTTACTAAACAAATATTTGATAACAAACATTAAACTATAATTAAAATGCACCAAGTCAAAAATAAATAAATATATATACATATATATCGTAAATGATGCATATACTTAAATTTTTATATGCATTACTTCTCTGGCTAAAAAAATCAATCACTATATATTTTTTATTTATCAGTCTTCGTCATTGTATATCCTACACACACATACATATAGTGTGTTTTAATCTTTTTGTGTCTTTGTTATGCATATATATGATTATCTTGACCCAAATTTATTTATACGAATGTGATTTACTTTACTAAAAAACATGCATGTATTGCAAGTAGAATTAATATAATTATAATATTAAATAATAATTAAATGGAGAAAAAATTATTTATTTTTTAACTATATTTTTTTACTTTGTAACAATAATAATATTTATTTATAAAGTGCCTGTTAAATTTAGTTAGTATATTCTTATTATAAGTTTATTTTATTTTTACAATGTAATAATTTATTGAGATAATACAAATCACGTGCAATGCACGTGCTTCTGACTAATACTTTTCATAATTATATATATGGTTTATAATATTTCAAAATAATAAATGAACGACATAAGTTTAAACATGGGCCCATCTTTAATATGAGAGAAAAAGTTCTATTCTATACATCATCAAATTTCACAATTTATAATTATATATTCACATTTTTTTCGTCATAGTTATGCATTTAAATGTTTCTAAAATTATATGATTATTTATTTCAATTTGACACAAATTACACTTTAAATTGATGATATATTTAACTCTAAATTTAAAGCATTTAGATAATTAATTTTTTAAAGAAGCATGGCTCTTTTTTGGTTATTGGGGAAGGTAAAATTAAATTTCAAATCACTTTATTATAAAATATTTATTTGAAAAAAAAGATTCTCACATATAAAAGTGTAACCAAAATTATGTACGTAGTTAAAGATGGCTTCAATTAAATTGTTAAAAATTCTCAAAATTATAGAAAGATGGATATATTTTGTCTTTAGATAATATTTTATTAGATTCTTTGACAAAATGGTGATAGATCTTCCCAAAAATCCATGTATCAAGGGATGTGAATGCCAAAAACTCTTAAACCTCAAGGAGGTGAATGCAAATAACTCAAAATTATATATGACCATTAAAGTAAGTACAAATTACACCGACATCCCTTTAGTTAGATCTAATAACACAAACAATCCCCATTCTTTACAAATTACAAAATACACCCCTTCAACCTTTTTTTTTTTTTTTTTTTTTTGCTTCATACACCCCTTCAATCTCAATGGGTGTATTTCTAAAGTTTTACTTCTAAATAGGAAATATACTTGAAATTACAACTACAACTCAAATGGGTACTTGTAATTTTGTAAAAATAAAAACTACAGTACAATTAGATAATATAGATTTAAGGGAAAATCTCATTTTTGGTTCCATAATTTAGACCTTGTTCACTTTTGGTCCCAATGATTACGAAAATCTCACTTTAAGGACAATATCTTATATTTTTTTCACTTTTAGTCCCCCCGTTAAATAATTGATTGAGGGAAAAGAGGCATGTGCCTCTCATAGAAAAACCTCATTTTTGGTCCCATAACTTAACCCTTGTTCACTTTTAGTCCCAATGATTACGAGATTCTCACTTTAAGGACAATAATTTACGATTTTTCTCACTTGTTGTCCTGTGGTGAAATATTTGATGGAGACGACCACATGATACTCACGTGGACATTAAGTTGGGGCATGTTGATGGGAACTCTGGCATGTGAGAAGGCACATGCTTTTAAGGGATTGTAACTACAACTTTTGGCAAGAGTGGGGAAATCAGAGTGGAGAATAATTACGGGAATCTCATTTTTTTCTACTCATGTGGCGTTAAATAATTGATGAAAACAACCACGTAATATTCACATTAAATAATTGACGGAATGCTTTCTTACTGCAGTAACGCATGATACTTGACTCTGTAGCAGTTGAATCACTTGTTGAAGTTACATAATTAGCTTGAGAAGCTTAATTCTCGTGAGTTTAGAAGGACCCAAATAGTATCAACTCTAATTTTATTTTTACCTCTTTTGCCAAAACTTGCAGTTATAATCCTTCAGAAAAAAAAGCATGTGCCTCTCACATGCCATAATTCCCTTTAATACTCTCCAATTTAATGGCCATATGATACTCACGTGGCCGTTTTCATCAATTTTAGCGAAAGGATGAAAAATGAGAAAAATCGTAAGTTATTGTCCTTAAATTAAAGTGATAATTTCATAAATAATAGGAACAAAAAATAAACATATGCTAAGTTATGGGGCCAAAATTGAGATTTTCATGTGAGGGCATACTCTTCTTTTCCTTTCAAATCACGCACTTAACGGCCACGTGAGATATTTCGTCAATAATTTAATAGTAGGACTAAAAGTGAGATAAAATGTAAGATATTATCTTTAAAGTAAAATCCCCGTAATCATTGAAACTTAAACAGAGACTAAATTAAAAGACCAAAAATTAGATTTTTCCTAGATTTAACATTAAGAGGTGTCGGATGGTCGGATGGCACTAGCCTCAAAGTAATTTTGTAAGTAGAATGAAAAGCAAAGGAACAGTTTAGTATCAATTAAATATGTGTACAACCTTAAATGATCAAAATATGATCACCACCAAGTTTGATCAATAACGACTTAGACATATAGACACTAAATTTATGAGTAGTGTCTATATTCATGAATACTATGAATCCCACGACCATCGCCAGCTTATTCTGGGATAAATAGAGTGTTTTGGTAAATTAAATAAAAAAAAAAAAAAAAAAACTCGAATAATTCTCCGAACGGGGATAAAGGGCATAAAAGGAATTCCCCACACGACGGGTGGCCAACGTTACAAAAATGCCCTCCGGCTCCAACTCCCATTGAGCTTAGAAGTAGGAATGTGAAGGGAGAAGACTCATCTGAAGGAGTGCTGGATTTCCTCTAGAGTTTTGCCTTTTGTTTCCGGGACCCAAATGGCCACGAACGCCACCGTGAAAATGCACACCACCGTGTAAAGTGAGAACGTTCCTGCCGAGATGCAAAAGTCATAGCAACAACGTTTATCGTTCAAGATTGCACAAATGCACACTAGTTACAACAGTCTGGAAAGAAATAAGCAAGTGCAGCAGTGAACGTATGCAGGGACCGGTTGTACGAACCTCCACTGCTCCAAGCTAGCAGCAACGGTGCAGTCATAGTGATGAGCCACGACGAGAACCAGTTGGCCAATGTCGCTACACTTCCGGCCAGGCCTTTTATCTTAGGTGGAAGAATCTGAGATGGCATAAATTCGGACAACCTTGTCACAATAATGCTGGGAAAATCCTATTATGATGATCTTAGGACGAATGTTAAAAGCTGCTAATCAAGAACCTTGAATCAGTGGAGCAAAGGGGGAAAACAGTACCTCAGACATTATAAGCCATGGGATTGGTCCCATTCCAAGTGAAAACGCAACAATCATGCACTGTAAAAAACGACAGTTGACAACGTAAGGGATTTGTGGGAATGAAAATTCAAGAATCATGGGATGCACCGGTAAGAAGACGTACCACGACCCCGACTACTGATGTAATCCCGAATATGCCATACAACAAAGAATCCTCGGCTACAAAGCCCTTGAATGTTTTTGGATTGAGGAAGTATCAAACAGCAGCATATCAGGAAAAACGTATATTGAGAGTTCTGCACTGATATCTACGACCTGTTTCCTTACCGTAAAAGCATCATTACCTTTAGAAAGAACGAAATGGCAACAACGAGGAGACTGAGTGCCATCCCAGAAGACGAAACCTGAAACAAATGCTTATATTGTTGTAAAGTGATCTCATACATCCTTAAACATTAAAACAATATATATCTTTAGCTTACAATTAGTAGAATCCTACGCCCAGTTCTGTCAACCAACCATGTCGAAACTCCAGTAGCAATCACCTAAACATCGTCCACACGTTAGATGTTCATATGAATGTAAAAAGCAAGACTGTTGGAGATATTTGCTTCTATGAAAATTTTGAGAAGTAAAAAATAAAAAGATAGCATGTACATGTTTCCAAGCTTAACCTGAATAGCGCCGACACCAACTGTTGCAGCATTGCTCGATGAGATTCCTGTTCATACAACGAAACCATGTAAGAACCCCTCAATTGAAGCAACCAGTAACTAAGTTCGAACTATATATGACCTCAAAGGGAGAAAGACCAATCAACGAACGAAACTTTGCATCTTTTGAGGTGATGCAGTTTTTAAGTTACTGCATGCGAGTTTTATAGAATCCAAATGCGCATCATCAGACATTTGAGAGCAGATTTTCAGGAAAAAAAATGTGCCTATTCTTACAAATTCGACTACTATTCCATGTTTCTGGGAAAGGAGGTTACTTTACCCACCAGCAGATTCAAATATAGTTGTGGAGTAGAATATAACACCGTTAGTTCCAGCAAGCTGTTGGAGGACAAGCAAACCAATTCCTATCTGCAGGAAGAGAGTCGACCAAAAAGGACAGGTTAAGATATGCCATCTTCGAAAGCAGGGATGGAACGTGTGCATAGCAATCTCAGAAGCCTTCCAAAGAATTACGCACCATGAGAGGTAGCCAATATCTTCTCAATTTGAGATCCGCAAAGCGAATTGCTGTTCTTCTAGTTGTTGAAGCTACAGACCTCTGCAGTCAAGAAGTTTCCCATAAGAAAGGACTTGTGCATTGTTCAAGAAATTGCTTACCATGTCGAGGATCAAGTAAGGACAACGTGCGCATGGAACAAGTTGAAGATAATGCTATAGCAGGAAAGAGCATTTTCATGTTGCCCTGTTTTTGTCAAACCAATGGGAGTAATCTTACCTTGATTTCATTTACTTCAAGGGTGATATCAGTGTCGAATCCACGAAGAACTTGCAGAGAAGCTTCAAAATCATCCATCATTCCCATTTTAGCCTAATTTCACGTAGCAGAGACGTAAGTGCTTGTGTCTATGTTAAAACAATACGTCAGAAGAAAAAACATGTTTGTAGCCTCACCAACCACCTAGGAGATTCTGGGATGAAAAAAAGGCCAGGTATCAATATCAGACAAGGCAATATTCCTGCAAACGAGTACGACAATTAGACATCCTAAGCGACCTTTGTGGCAAACCTTTTGAATGTGAAAGATGATAGTGAAAACGTGAAGAATTTGGCATACAATTCTTACTGAAGTTTTGCTTCGATAAATACTCTATAATTTATGCTCAGATGTAATAACACGAATGAGTAAAGATCATATACTGCAATTACCTAGAACTGCAAGCACTCTCCAACTACAGAATAGTCCCAGTAGATATGCTAGCATGATTCCAATCGTCACCGACAGCTACATCATAGGACTAAGATAGATTAAGTGATGTCTTGTAGTAAAATAGAATGAAGGATAAATATTACACAAAGCAAACCTGATTCACAGAGCCCAGACCCCCTCTGAGATTTTGAGGTGCTATCTCAGCTATATATACAGGCACCTGTAGCAATGGTAACAGAAGGGAATAACTAAGTCTTTCGGGATTCTTTCCACTGCTAAAATAACTGCGTAGAAGCACTGAACTCACCGTGTAAGAGATTATACCGACACCAAATCCTTCCAACAGTCGTCCCATGTAGAGAAATGAAAAGTCCTAATGTACATGACAAAAAGTTCGATATGAATTGAAAGCCTCCAGTCAAAGAAAAAGTAGAGGGTCCGAGGAAAAGGTGGTGAATTCTCACTCTGGCAAATGATATTGCAAGCCAACCGATGATATTAGGTATGGCAGCGATCATTAAAGACTGCGTGTAGAGAAATTAGATTGAAACTTATGATTTGAATACGAAAATATGACAGAACTATGTGTAAGTAATTAACTAAGATGGAAGCAACTTGTACCCCCTTTCGTCCGATGTACTCAGCAATCTGACCACTAGCTATTGCTCCAACCATAGCTCCCACATTTGATAAAGAACCAAACAAAGAGAACTGCTCCAATCATGTGAGTTACTACATTGAATTAAGAAATGCTGATACAATCATGATAAGACAATTGACAGTCACTAACCTGTGAGACTGTAAGATCGAGATCTTTTGTAAGAGCAGACTGCGTTGGTGAAGAGTAACCAGACTACACGACGAAGAAGATGACCATTTATTAAGCTCAAATTCAGTTGCATACGTCCGTGGGAGAAAAATGTGTATTATAAATTCAATAGCATAATCTTCATCAGCAGCAAAATCGGGTCTAGAGATAAGTCTACAATCCATGGAGTTAAAAGGTAATAGGAAACAAAAAGCACTAGATCAAATATAACTCTCAAGAAACTGATGCAATGAACTCTAGCACTACCCGAAACCAATTTCAATAGTCAAAGAGTTTATCTCAGCCATGATAAAGTCCAATGCTTTAAAGTTTAGTTACAAGTTGTTTAGACAGAAGGGCACACTTGGGATCCATTCCCATCCAATCCCGACACGATCCTTAACATACTAAGCCCGCATTTGGGAATGTCGAGCGCCCACAAGATTGGCAAAATCTCCTAATTTTTAGCACATGTATTCCTATTCATAGCCCCAAACACCACACCATATGAGCACTCAAAGCTACTAACAAACTGTCTCCAAGAATTCAAATTCAAGATCAAGAACTACAAAACTCTTTCTTAATAACCAACCCTATTAAGTTCATATTTAAACTGATTTCAACCTCTTGCAACGAAACAATCATGAAGAAAGCACTGAAGAGCAAGAAAGAAACTTTACAGTGAAACCAAACTGGATAGGACCCAAAGCGACAATCAAGACACAAGCCAAGACTGAGACAGAGCTGTCCCTAATAACTTGAGAAGAGCCCATAATGCTAGACTGCCGAGAACCCATCCGATACCAACTCCCAGTATGCAGAAACGGCTTCCTCAAATCCCCCCTCCCGTCCTCCACTTCATCCCTGAAACTCATCTTCCCACTTCTCCAACTCAACTTCAATCCAAGAAACTGAAAACCCACTTCAAGAAACTCAATTCCCTCCAAGAAATTGGCCTAAATTTGGATTCTTGATGTCGCAGTTAATTTGAAGAAGAGTAGTTTGGAAATTGGAAGAACAGATGAGAAGATTCCGAATTATGACACGGTCCCTCGTCGTGTCTACATCATGTGTTTAAGTTTGGACAAAACTGTTGACGTAAATTGATTGGCGGCTGTCTTTTCTCTTTCCATAAATTATAGAGCCACTCGGGACAATCATTTGTTGGAAAAAATTTCTGGGACTTGGACGGTTTGATCACTTGATTGAGAAAGAGGACGAACAACACACACACATCATGAATCTCTGCCTGCTACAAATGTGCGCGTGTGTCTGTTCTTGGCATTTAAATATTTATCGTCCGGGAAAGCATCACGGGCATCAATCAATATACATATACATAGAAAAGGAGTCATTGGGAATGATGCTTTCGTATTTGAACTGACAACAACCGATGATTAACATGTGGCGCGTATTAGTTGATCGTAAATTTATTACACCTTCTGTTCTTCCGTTGTCGTTGTTCAACAATATCTATCTATACTTTATTATTAAAAAGTCATAGAATTTTTTGATATCTGATCCGGGATGAGATAAGCGACTTGCTGGCTGTCAGTGTAAAGGCTACTCGAGGTCTTAGAGGTCCAATCCAATAGTTCGTCTAAGATATCTGGATGGAAGACAGAACAGGACCGGCCAGTTCGGGTGATCTCTAATTAAGAACTTTCAATACTTAAATCAGACTCGACTTTAATATAAAAATAATTGAATAAATATAGTAAATATTGTAATAAATGTAACCTGGAATAATTGTAGTGGTTGGTTATTTATAGAATAATTGTAGTGATTGGGTATTTATAGGGATCATCGGATCATTGGAATAGGCACTACAAGAAAATAGAAAATTAGCGATAAAAAAATTAGCGATAATTTTGATATTGTCACTAATTATATATATTTAGTGATAAGGATCTTTATTTTGTCACAATATTGAATTTTATGATTTTAATAACTACTATTATTTTGTAAAAACTACTATTAGTGATAAAAAGATGTGCACAAAGTTGTCACTAAATACAATTAGTGACTCATGTATAGTGACAACCTAGTGACAATAAATAATTATTATCTCTATATTGTGTTGTCACTATAGATGTGTCACTAATTGTATTTAGTGATAATTTTATACACAATTTTTGTCACTAATAATTATATAGTGACAAAATGAAAAATATTGTCACTTAATACATATTTTTAGTGAAAACTTTTAAATTATCATTTGATATTTTGTCACTAATATTATATTTTCTTGTAGTGAGATTGGGTCAATCCGAGCCAATCCATTTAGCCAGGCGTGGATCCTAGTGGCATGTCCGTAATTTCTTGCTTTCAGGAGCATTCATGTAATTCTGTTGGATTACCCCCATTAATCTCCTGCATTTTTTATTTGTTATGTAATAAATCAATAACAAATTAATCGTGGATAAATATGAATTTTTATTAATTTTTTTGTTGCTAATATTAGCAAGTTCGTAAATTTTGATTAGCGAGAGATCTATTTATTAGAAGGAAACAAACATTAAGGATATTAGATATAATTGCTTAAATTACAAGAGATTTACACATAATTCACTAACGTTATGGAGGATGGTGTAATTATCCCTATTAAAGGGGAGAAAATCTTTTTGTATCTCACCTATTTTGTTTGTATTTTATGTTAATACTAGTACAAAACCCGTGCCAAGGCACGGGGAGTATTTTCAGTTTAATCGTGACTATAATAATAAATATTTAAAAATATATACTTATAAAGTTGAACAAAAATTATCTATCTTTGTATATTAGTTCTAATAAAAATTATATAAAATATAAGTTTCTTGAATTGTATGAGGTATCATTAATTATTTAGAAAAATATCCATACAATTATAGATTCTTATATTCTTTTAATTGCTTTGATTATAAATTGCAAAAATATTTTATTTTATTTAAAATAGATAAATGATAGATTATTTGATTTTATAAAGATTTACAAATTTGTTCAGGTAAATTGGTTAGGGATACAATATAAAATTCAAACTTATTTTTACATCTTTCAATATTATTTTTAATTGTGATTATTATCATATTAAATTTTAATTTTTTACATATAAAAATTTACTTTATTTTTTATTAGCTTTTATAAACCATAATTATCCAGTGTCTATTTGAATTTTATTTTGCCATGTAAGAAAATATTTTATTTTTATTTAGTGTTGATAAATGATTTGAATGTATCCAAAAGATAAATTAGTCAAGGATAGAATTAATCTAAAAATCATTTTAACATCAAATAATATTCTTATATTTTTTAAAATTCACTAATTATTTTTCTAAATTTTGAATTATTTTCCTATTACTCGTTTTAATTTAAATTTTGAATTATTTGTAATTTTTACTTACTTAGTTATTTTGAAACTTAAAAAATTGTCATTTATCTTATACTTAAATTTAGATAAGTGTACCATTATTTGTTTATCCAAAAGATTCACTCATTTTTTCAGGTAAATAGTTAGTAAATGAATCCAAATTCATTTATGTGTTTAATATACTTTCGTATTTTTATAGTTATTTACTTAATTTTTAATATATTAATTATTTTACTTATTTTATATTTAAAAGAATATTCTATAGTTCTATTTAATTATTTTTTAGAAAATATAATTCTTTTGTGGATAAACTATTGGATGTTATCTGTAAAATAAGTAAACATATCTTGGATAAATATGTTTTTTTATTTACTTATTAAAAGTATATAAATATATATATATTATCGATTAGATTATTTTGGATAAATACTAATATCTTTTTTCTCTTTTATCTAAAAAGTAATTAAATTCCATTTGGCTGAATAGAGCTCATTGAGGCGATCCGCATCTGCGCCTACGTGGCGCTTGGGTGGATAGTCTCAATGATTCTGTTTTATTATATATAGATTTTATATATGGTGTGACTTACCTCCCTCTCACTTTGTCAACCTTTGTTGGATTCTTTTTGTTAAATATACATACATATTGCAAGAGTTTGATGTCTCCTAAATTTGTGGTTAAGAAGGACTCCTCTTGTGTAAAGAGTTTGTAGTCTCCTAGACTTTGTATTGGGATTTGACTCTTCTTGTGCACACCTATAAATAGGGTGTTCTATGGAACCAAATAGACATTCCATTCGATGTATATTCTCTCAAAGCCTCATGCAAATAGCTTTCTCTATTCTCTCTTGGAGAATCACCAAAAGTCTCCGAGGGTTTAAGGTGTGTAAATGAGTGACTTACTCTGGTAGTAATCCACCGAGACGAGCATGACGTGTTCATGGGCTCTTCATTATTTGGAGCAAGGTTCGACGTGGGGAGATCTTGAAGAAGTTCGTGGGGATCTTGAAGATGTACGTGGGGTAATCTTCAAGAACGAGCAAGACAATCTGTTCGTGATCCAATCGAGGCATGAGCTTGTAGACGAGCCAGATCCGGATACGTGAATCAAAATACTTTCCGCTGCTACAAGTTTAACCAATCCACGATTGTGTGCTAATGTGTATATTAATTATATAACGTGCATCTAGAGATTACATATTTTATGCGAGAATATTTATTTTATGTATTAACTATTGTTATTTTTCCAACACTTTTCAAAATTCAAAAGTTGTAGAGAAAATGAAAGAAATAATGTTGAAAATTTTCTTAAAATATAATTTTGACTACGCACAAACTCGAATATGTATTATAAGTTATTTTTTATGTGATATGCATTTAATTAGTAAAAATAAATATTTATTTGCAATAATTATTTTTTTGCAAACATGTCAAGTATGTTGTTATTGCTAGTATATAATTATGTTTTAGTCTTTTTGTTCTTTGAGAAAATATGTTTTAGTTGTGTTTGATGTGGAATTATGTTTATGTATACCAGAAGATTTGAGAATCCAAATATTTTCTTGGATTCAATCGTGTACTTCTAGTAAAATCATTTCCTTTTATAAAGTCAAATGAAAATATATGTTTACAAATATAAATGTTATTTTTTAGTATACTAGTAGTCGCCGCACGCGGGCCTCACGAGCATATAGAAAAACTCATGGTGTGACATGAAGAGAGAAAAAGAAAATTGTATACAGAAATAAATATGGTGTGAGGGCAGGAGAAAGAAAGAAGCTTGTGGGAAGAAATAAACGTGAGGTGAAGTGAGAGAAAAAAAAATGAAATTATGATTTTATTAAAAATATCAAAATTACTAATATGCCCTAATTTTTTTTTTTTTTTTTAAGAAAGTGAATGAATTAAATGGTAAATTTGGATATTCAAACGTTAGTATTACATAAGTTTTTCTTTTATAATAGTATAGATAATAAAAAATATTTGGGATAATTACATTGCCCTCCCCTGAGATTAGGTGTAATTACACATAGACCACATTGTTTGAAAAATAACATTTAGCACCACCGAGGTTTGCTTTCATTTAATAAATAAGTCTTTTCGTTAGTTAAAATTAACCGAATTTGCTTATATTAAGAAAAATGGACTAAAAGACATATTTTACACCGATTGACTTATTACTAACTTATATAGGACATAGGTCAAGTAAATCTTTTTATGACCAACATACTAATGCATATCAGCGAGAACGAAACACTTTTTATCAAAACATTGTGTATCCGATCTTTCATTTATTAATTTTTAATCAACATGAGAACTATATTGATGAATAATTTTAAGTATGTTTTTGATAGAGAAAATATATTGAATAGATCTAAAATGACCAAAATGCCCTTCAAAGGCTAGAAAATACCAAAACACTGTTGAGGTTCGCGTCTTTTTGAGCGGATGGGGACGCGCCCGACCCCGCCCGACCCAACGTGTGTCAGACATTGATTTCGAACCCATCCGATGGCTATTTATTGGATACGTGACCCAGTACGGCCTCTAACACATAAGTTTTTATAGATACATGCATGACACATTTGACAGGTATGCATTTATTACTATTAAACTGTTGTGGAAATTGTGTGATTTGTGGTTATAATTATATCTCAAAATAATTTCACATATAAAATATCATTATATAATTTATCACAATTACGTATAGTAAGAGAATAAATAAAATAAAACTTGAGAAATTAGAAAAGCTGTACCGATGGAGAGTCACGACACTTGTCGTTGTTCTAAAGCCATGATTGTCTCCCTACATGCAGGTGTTAACGGCTGACCACGACTCCAGGATAAAATTCCATTAGCTCTCAGCACTGTCTCATCCCATGTGCACGACCATGAGGAGACTAGAAATCAATCCACAGTCACGTTGCCAAAACTCTAAGAACTTGTGGGAGGATAAAATATTTCTCAACTTTGTACTACTCCAATCACCTCAAATGACCTATTTATATAGATAGAAAATATGACCGTTATATGGAAGAGTGACCCTATTAAATCATACTATAAATTGAGAATAAATATGATCATAAATCACAATAAGAAGGGCCATAAAATGAATATTAAAAGTTCAACGGTCATATAATAAATACTATAATACACTGACAATAAAATGAGGTCATTAGTGAAAATCTTGAAATAATGTAAAATAAAAAAAATTTAAAGCTTATTTCCAACAATCCCCCTACAAGGTTTAAAATTTTCAAAATTAAAATATAAAATGAAATAGCACTACAAAAAAATGCGGTAATTGCAATGGGAATAGGAACGGTTATTTTTAATTTTTGGAACGGTAAATAGATCACTGGATTCATTTGGACTGGTATTAGGAACGGTTCAGGAACGGGAGGCTATCTGTTGCAAGGAGAGGGGTTCCTAATAATTAAGAACGGGAGCAGGCCGACCGTTCTAATTTAGGAACGGTTGTTGGCATACAATCGTTTTACCGTTCCTAATTAGTTTTGTATATACGAATTTGTAATTTTTGCATTTGGTCATATCAAAAGTAAATCGCGCATTTAGGAACGGTATTTAGAACACATTTTGGAATTGTCGACATAAGTTGCAGATTCATTTTAGCACTGTTTCTGAAATACGTCTTGGAACGGTGGTTTATGCAAGTTAGGAACGGTCATTGGAATATATTTTGACACGGTCCTTGTGAATGAATTTTGTACTCCTAATTTGGAATACGATATTGGACCGGATTTTGGTATTATATTTAGAACGAAAACCTAACCATGAAAGCATTGAATTTGGAATACATATAGGAACGGTCTATCCATAATTTGAAATTCGTTTGTACCCGCTTTTAGGAACGGTTGTCATACAAATTAGGAATGGTCTGTACCCGGTGATAGGAACGGTCACTTCTTTTAAACAATCAGACATTAGAACGGTTTGTAAGCACTCCATGACCGTCGAAAGTACCGTTCCTAAATAATGAATTATTTTTTTTATAGTAATAATTATTATCATTAAAATATATATTAAATTATTAATAATATTTTTGAATTTGGTTTTATAATTATTATTTAAATATGAAAAAATGCATAATTTAGAAATAAAAATTATATTAAATTAGAATATTATCCAATATAATTACAAAAATAAATAAAAAAATCCTAAATCTACTTCTCGTCCCCCTCGTCCTCGTCCATCTCATCAACGTTTGAAAGGGGGGGTCTCTAGGAGGCCGTGACGGGCCGGCGCCGGAGTGACTAGTCCGCAGGGCCTTCATCATGCCCATCACGTCCACCATCATCTTCTCGAGGCGGACCATCCGACCCTCCAGCTTTGACGTAGGCACTGGCAGTGGCGGTGGCGGTGGTGTTGGCGCTGACGGTGGTGAAGGCGAGGTAACGTTCTGGCTGAGACCGTGGGCCTCAGAACCAAGACCGAATACTCGGCCCCTTGTTCTTGCCCCCGACCGCAGCTAGCCACATCTCCAATTCCTCTGATTCGGCCGGAGCATCCCCAGGATTGGCTGTGGCCTGAGACTAGTGATCCTACAACATCTTCTGAAAACGTCTCCTGCAAAAATAGTTAGAATTAATTAGAATAAATTAGAATAATTTCAAATATTAAAAAAAATAAATTAGAATATGAAATGTACAACTTACCACCACCTCCGTTGCCCTCGGCCCGCTCCAGCCGCCGTCGGCCTTCTTCTTGTAGCATCTGGAGAATAACTCCATCTGCTTCACTGGTCGGCCGAGTTGCTCCTCTTGTAAAAAGAAATGGGAAACAGTTATTAGAATTTTAATTTAATAATTATAAATACTTTAAATAACATTAAACATCTTACCATTTTCCGCTTGTGTATATTGACAGAGGCAGAACCCCCGCGGTACACAGTAGCGGATGCGGCTGGGTTGGCGGGTCGGTTCGCCTTGTTCTTCGCGCACTCCTCCTTGAACTCCGGGGACTCCCAGTACAGGAGGAGCTGCCGCCAGACCTCGTTCGCCAGCCATAGAGGCTTCTGCAGGGACTGTCTGGCGAGGACGAACTTCTTGTAGAGGAACTTCCCCGCCCAGATGTGGAAGATCTTAAACATCGCCTCGTCGTTGCAGTCCCACCAGTACGTCGCCTGTATTAAAATATATATATATATATATATCAGAACTGAAATTGTTAAAATATTTAAAATAAAATTTTAATTGATAACTGAAATTAATCTTACCTTCAGGCTCTCAAACCTGAAATACTGGTGCTCTGGCGGCACCTTGCGCAAACTGCCCCAAGGGTGGGGATAGTGTCCTCGCACCACTGCGTTGATGCGCTCCTGTACCTTCCGTTTCCTTTTGAAATTATATAATAATTAGTGTGAGATTAAAATAATAATTTAAATTATAAAAAAAATTTAAATATACCTTGCGTCGGCGAGTGTGATGTATAAGCACGCGTATGGTGGAAAATCCCGACCAGACATGATCTAGAATTTTTTAAAAAATATTAGTGGTATGAAGTTAAAAAATACATGTAAGTATCAATTTATTTGAATAATGATAATTTTTCTAATATTTTTAAAATATTTATGCAAACTAAATCCTAAAATTGTATACTAAGTCCCAAAATTAATCCTAAAATTTTTCCTACAATATTTACTAAATCCTAAAATTATTTCCTAAAATATATACTAACACACAAAACTGACGCTTAATTACACTAAATCCTTTTATTTTTCTATATATTTATACCAAATACCATAAATTACCATAAAATTGCACTAAATCGTTCTATTACCCTAAATAATTATACTAAATACCAATATTTTCCTATATCCTTACAAAATATTATAAAAAATTAACAAATTTCATATCTTATGAGTAATTTTTTTTAAAATTACATAAAATATAAAGAATTTTCAGAAATTTTGTTAAAAATACATGATTTTTAAAAATTACAGAAAATTCTGAAAATATTTTAAAATTATAGAAAATGACATAATTTTTTTTAAAATTTCAGAAAATTCACAAACAATTTTAAAATTACAGAAAATTTTCAGATTTTTAAAAAATACAAATTTTCAGATTTTTAAAAAATAAAAATTTCCAGAATTTTAAAACAAATACAAATTTCCAGAATTTTAAAACAAATACAAATTTCCAGAATTTTAAAAAAAATACAAATTTCCAGATATTTCGAATTTTCAGATTTTAAAAAAATAAAAATTTCCAGTTTTTTGAAACATTAAAAATTTTGAAATTTTTAATAACATTAGCAAATTACACAAATTACCTACATTATTATAATTATTTACATGAAATTATGAATTTAACATAAAAAATCACAGAAATTATAAAAATTGCAGAAAATATTCAGAAAATCCCCAACAATAATTACAGAATTCCAGAAAATTCAGAAAAATAACACAAAATAATAAAAAAAAATCTCATAAATTACAATTACAGTCCAAAATTCTCATAAATTACAATTACAGCACAAAAATTACAATGACAGTCCTAATTACAAAAAGTTATAGAAAAATTATAGTCCTAAATTACACATGGATTTACATAATTTACAGAAAAATTTACACATGAATTTACATAATTTACACACACACACACACACACACAAAAAAAAAAAAAAAAGAGAAATTCAGAGTAGGGTTTTTGGAAACCCTACTTGTTAGTGTTGTTATACGACAACGGTGGAGGACGCTGAGGAGGCAGCGGCTTCGACGGTGGTGGGTGGTGGCGGAGGCTCTCGGCAGCGAGGGCGGTGGCAGATTCAGAGGGAGAGGGCGAGGGCGACGGAGAGAGAGATTGAGAGGTAGAGTGCGACAATGAGAGAAAGTGAGAGGGAGAGAGAGCTTCAATCAGAGAGGGTGTGAGGGTTTTTGAGAGCTTGGGAGAGACAGAGTTTGAGAGGAAGAATGAAGGGGAAGGAAAATGGGGAAAAAATCGGCCAAGGGCTGATTTTATATTAGAAATTTGGAACGGTCGTATTTTTTATAGACCGTTCCTACCACCAGTCCAAATTTTGGTAAACGACGTGATTATGCTATTAAAACGATGACATTTTAAGACATAGCAATGGCCATAAACTTACTAGGAACGGTCATGTAATATTGTAAGTGTTACTAGTACCGTCCCTACAATCATATACGACGTCGTTTTCGTAGTTGTATATATTACCCGTTCCTATTTCCATATGGAACCATTCCTATATGTATTACAATTTTTTTTATCTTTTTAGATAATAAATATAAATTAAGAAAAACACATTCTGAACACTTATTTTATTAAATAAACGTATACAATTGGATGTTTAAAGATTTTTGAAAATATATAGTAATTTCCAAAAAATAGACACACGTTCACAATATGAAGTATATTTGTAAATTGATGTTTGTTAGTATTTCACAGATGTAACTAGCATCCTATATTGTTGAACTGCACGGTATAATCAGACCGTCAAAATTCCAATCACACCGTTAGATATGATATAATATACAAAAGAATACATTATATGTCCTTTTGAAAAATTTCAGTGTGCGGATCTCGAGATATCGTATCCGGTCAGTATTCATCATAAGAAAAACATATGCATCCTTAAATCTGGGTTGCTGATTGAAAATCAGACCGTTGGATATCAATTCATATCCACAATCTTGTATGTGTTCAAAAATGATGTCGATCCGGTTCACATATGTTGAGATATCATCCAAATTAGGCAAAATACAAACTATAGTAACCAAATTTGGAACGGTCGTCATTGTCTTAGGAACGGGTTGTAGCAATTTTCTCTAGGAACGGTCGTCTATAATTAACAGCTCCAAAAGTTGATTTTCCCACCAATTTTTCATTGGCCGCCAAAACAAAATATTGGACCTCAGTTAGGAACGGTCGGCCAATTGGTATGACCGTTCCTAATTCGAACTTGGAGCCATTTTTTCAGTAGGCGCCATTTGAAAATTGTACCTTGATTAGGAACGGTCTTAGGTTTTCACTGACTATTCCTAATTCAAATTTTTCTCAATTTTTTTTTAAGTTGCCGCCATATTTTAAAAATTGTACCTGAAATAGGAACGGTCGTTGGAAATTCGGACCGTTCCTAATTCAACTTTCCCAAATTTTTTTTGTTTGGCGCCTATTCAAAAAGTTGTACCTGTATTAGGAACGGTCATAATACATAATATCCGTTCCAAATTTTAAAATTTATTATGATTTCTTAAAATAATAAAAATACATATATCTAATACAATTTTTACAATAAGGTTAATAAAAAAAATTACAGAAAATTCAATAAGTCTCTTCATCGGACTCAGCCTCGTCAAAGCTATCTTCATCTTCGGATCCACTGTCTGCCGAGCGCGATGTCCCAGCTCTATGATCAATGACCAAATGTTTGGTTATCTATTACGACATCTGGATTAGGTACGACTTCATCCATCTGATAGGCGAACTCGGTCCATCACGAGTCGTTGATTACTCTTCGAGCCTTGATTTTGCAAACAGCTTTCCAGTCGACTTTGTCTCTCTTCATGCTCGGGTAATCCGCGTAGTAGACTTGTACTGCTTGTTGAGCCAGTATGAATGGTTCATTCTTTTGGTAGAGCTTTTTGAAGTTGACATCAACGACGTGATAACGAGGGTGTATCTTCATGCCTCTGACCGGATCGACCCAACGACAATTAAACAGTACAATGTTCATGTTTGGAATTAGTGGGTAATCTAGCTGAAGTATCTCTTCCAAAATTCCGTAGAAGTCAGAATCTGTGTCTATATATGATGAGCTTTTCACACAAACACCACAATTCATTGTTGACTTCCCGACATTGTGACGTTCAGCGTGGAAATTGAAGCCATTGACGAAGTAAGACGGGTATGTCGTCACTTCTTCTCTGGGGCTCCAATAATGCAACTTCAATAATTCGCCGTTTGTGTGATTCAATTCGGGTTTCACTTGCAATTCATCATATAGCAATTGAAATAATTTATTACAAATTAATGAGCAAATCGCATTTACAAGAAAGTGACACTTACACGACGCTTGAACCAATCCTTGAATTGTGTTACCACTAGTTGATCAATTATCGGGTCCTCCGAATTGTGTTGCTCGAACAGTGCATTCAAGAACGACCTGTTATAGTAAAACTGATAGTTATAAATATACATGTAATTGAAACTGAAATGAAGGCTTGAGATAATTACGTTTGTATAAGACACTTACTCGTAGTACGGTGCAACTATTTCACAATTACACAAGACGTATGTCTCGATAACATGAAGTTCCTCACCGCTCAGCCATCTCTTCTTTGAGGTTCCACTTGCTCGGCCCGGGTAATTGAAAATGGACCGTACTATTCGATCGTCATTACTCGTGAGATCATCGTTCCGACCGGGTCTGCTTCGCTTGCAGAGAATGTGTGGTTCGAAGTAGTGAGAGGAGAAAAGCCCGATTTCTTCGACAATATAAGCCTCTACAATTGACGCCTCGACGTGTGCTTTGTTTTTCACCTTTTTTCTTCAAATCGCATAGGAATCTATTCACACGAGTATTTATTAAAATGCAAATTAATTGTTAATTACCTCTCAAATGGGTACATCCACCTGTATTTGTACGGGCCTCCGAACGCGCGCCTCATATGGAAGGTGAATAATTAGATGCTCCATTGAGTCGAAAAAGGAGGAAATATTTTCTCGAGATTGCACAGGATAACGACTACACTATCTTCCAATTCTTTTACCTTAGCCACATCTAGTGTTGTTGAGCATAGGATCTTGAATAGAAGGCTCACTTCCGTCAAGGCCCCCCACACGTGTTCTGGAAGCAATCGTATACCATCCTCTGCGCCCAATCCATCTGACCCGCATCACCCCAATGTGAACTACCCTCCTCCTGAACGGGTGGCGTTTGCTGCTGCTGCACAGAGGGCGCTGTCAATGCTTCAAAGTATTCCTGCACCCTCTCCTCACCATGCGAAGTCTAATTATAATACTCTGGCATAAATCATGTCATACACAAATCAAATTTTACCTCGTCTGGTGTTTTGAACTGTTCGTTTTTGCACTTCCGGCAGGAACACTTAATCTTGTCCACGTCCATATATGCACGCTGAGACTGGGCCCATACTAAAAATGTTGTAACAACGTCCTCAAACTCCAGCGTCACACCCAGGACGTCTCGATCATACATCCATTTCCTCAACTGTCTTAACATGATTGGTCCTACGTATAATTCACAACAGTACGCAATTAAATGACGAGAATATATTATATATAAGTAACAATTACAGAATTTTGCATACTTTCTGAGCAAAACACCTATCAATATCAACACAAAATTCACGCAAGTAATTGATATGTTCAATTTTCCTTATAAGTAATCAACATGGGGAGTTACAACAAAATGAGTTGGAGAGTAATTATATGAACAATGAGAAAGAAGGGGGACATATATATAGAAAATATTGGAACGGGCATTCAAATATTATTTGAAACACAAAACTAGCCGTTTGAAATATAGCCGTTGTTCCAGCTTTAGGAACGGTCGCAGGTACGGTTATAGAAACGGTAATCTTACCGTTGTAATATAGCCGTTAGGGCATATTAGGAACGGTATGAGGCGCACAAAATACAACATTGCATTTCCTATATACCCATTATTTGGAACGGTCATTGCATTACATTTTTTGCTCATGGCGTAAAAAGGTCTCATATAGCACTACATATTGGAACGGTCAAGCAACCGATCCAAATAGACCGGTGTTTGGAACACATACAGGAACAGTCAGTGTTCAAGGTGGAGAAACCGTTCCAACTTTCACACATGTGTTCCAAATGGAATACCAAAATATATCCGGTCCTTTTTAGGAACGGTAATAGGTTTACATATTGGCACACATATGTTGGCACATATATAGGAACGGTCGTGCAGTTCCTATTCCTTTGTACTACAATTAAACTCGAAAGTGACGTCATCAACGATTTTTCCGTTCCAAAACAGTTCCACTTATCGTTCCTATTTGGAACGATAGACTATATTCGTTCCAATTCCCGCATTTTTTTGTAGTGTAGGTGGCAACTTATATCGTGCAATCGGTGCATGTGTCTTCCGGGCTTGAACATACACTTAGTGTTGTCAATATTCAATTGAGGGAACAATAATGGACTAAGCCTTGAATTATGCCCCTTGAGCTAAATTTCAATTACCACACACACGATATTGACTTTAGGACATGATTATAGCGGGTGAGCGTGTTAATGCCCCTACGCCCTGATCCTGATTCTCGTGAGGTTTCTAGGATTAACCCAAACCATAGCCACTGCACATGGCTACTCTCACTTGGGTGAGCCTTCCAAAGGTATGTGTGATTCATACCTCGCGAAAATTCCGTTTTTGGTCTCATTAAGGGTCAAAGCCCAACCTAACATCACATTTTCATAGCACTTTACCTTAGGGATGGGAAGGAGGTTATTGTATTTTTTTCTATTATTTTTAATACTCTCTCCTCAAAATAATGTGCTACACATAAGTCACGTAGGTGGGTTGTTTCTACCCATTGAACCTTCTTCATGGGGTCTCCAATCACAAAGGTTGGGTTACTCCCGGAGGTGACTCCTTATGGGCTTAGCCCATCCCCCTCGATGATAAAGGATCTAGCCTCTGCGCTAGTCCCCCGAGGCAATTTTTCCATCTCATGGAATAAAATATTAAATGCCTCTTATTTTAATTTTTTCCATCATTTTTCATCTCATTCTCCTTCTCATATCATGCATATGACCTGCATATCAAAATATACTCCACAAAAGATGATTATATCAATTTCTTTAGATCATAACATCATTTAGAAAATTCGCACTCTAGAATCCTAGAGTGATTTTTATAACCTCGAGCTTAAAACTAATCTAAAAATCAAAAGATTTTAGCTGAGGGCTACATCAACTAACATTAATACTTTGTGTGCAACCAACCTTAGGAGTCTAGTTTAAGATACTCATCAAGAACCGTACGCGAAGTCATAGCCATTTCACCACCAGATCACTGAAGACCTCGACCCGAATAGTATCTTACCTCATGGTGATAAATTGAATTACTATTGCATGAATCTTTTTTATATTCATTATTATTATTATTATTAATAATAATAATAATAATAATAATAATAATAATAATTTCGTAAAAAAGTAATAGAAACAGAAATGGTAATTTAATTGACTGGAAGTGACGCTATACAAAATCTCAATACAAATTTTTTTGCTTGTCTTTAGCCCGATCTTCTCAAATGAAGACAACGAGTATCTATACCTTATTATTATTATTATTATTACTGATGATCACCTCTTTGGTGTCTCAACTTTTTTTTTTGTCTGTCATTTTTTGTATTTTTAAATTATTTCAATAATTTTTTTCTTTTCATTTCTCAACCTCCAATTCTCTCTCTCTCTCTCTCACACACACACACATTCTATTCCCCCACTCTCCTCTCAATAATTTCTCACTACTTTAATCTTTTAACTATTTTTTATTTATTTAACTAACATATATATTATGGAAAAGTAATAATATATTTGTTGACATCAAAATATTTTAGAAGACTAGTCCATGTCAAAGCCCCACGGTGATCAAGCCAACAGACATAGGCCAGGCTATTATAGCCCTACTCATGCCTATAAAAGGGCTCCCACCATTCAAGTCAAGTGAGAATATTTCATAAAGCATTGGAGCATAAGACAAGAAGCCATTCCATAGCACAAGAAATCCAAAGGGACCCAAGTCCACAAGCTCTCTGCCACGACCAAGATCCACGACTGCGAAGGTTCCAAGTCTTCTTCAACATCAAATCCTTCAAGGCCTTGATACCAATTTCAAGGTGCCACGTAGTTTTGCTCCACAAATTCGGAGGAGATTAACACATCAATTTCAAGAGCAAGCGTCAGCCCTTGGATTGAAATTCAGAGAGAAGAATCAGGGGATTACATTCACTATAGAGATTGTATCCACTTTTATTGGGTCTTTGAAACAGTTCAGATTCATTTTGATAATAATTCAAACCGCAAAATCAAAGGAAACTCGATGAAAACAGTAAATATCCTAAAAATAGGTCTTCGGTTGCCGGTGTATAGGTAGGGAGTACATTATGGCAAGGATCAGTCCACCCGGGCAAACAACCCTCCTCCAAGAAGAATTGTGCTATGCCCCCCCGATCCCTATAGAGCGAAAGAGCTGCCTGGTGATCCCTAGGTTGCAGCATGGATGTCCCGATCTTACGGTGTAAGCTTTCCCATTCGCAATGCCTTAGGCGGGGGGTCACCGCTCGATTGATTGGTACGATGAGGTGGATGTCCTCGCAGTTCCTGTCAATGTTCTACACTCTACTTGGGCTCGCGACAATACTTTGACGGGATGATGAAAGAAATGAAATCAAACCCGTGAAGAGCGTAATCGCCCTTGAAGTGGAGGGCTACCTTTAGGAAGGAAAACAGAAGTGGAAGTTCTTGTGGGTGGGGCTATGAAAATTAAACGTGGTATATAAACATCAGCAACTGCTCTATCAATGTCTGGTGTAAGAACTCGATGTTGAATTGAGGATCTAAGATTATTGAACTCGCGGCCTCAAGCCCATCAAAAAACTTAGGGAGCCCTTTTCTATTCTACCCGGCAAGGCTAGGTTAAACTCAACCTAGATCTATTTGATTCCTCCGCTGGACTAACAGCTTTCCTCTGCTTTTGGTACCCTACCCCGGAAAAGAGACCAGCGCATTTGACCACTGGGATCGATCCGATAAAAAACCAAAGCATCCTGGCCTCCAGCCAACCGACCAACCATTGAGAATGGAACATAGATTGAATTCTTCTCATCGCTACGCCCTTGCTCTTGCCTCGGCTTCGCCTTCCACCTTAAGCTAAGCAACCTAACCGTGGGACGGGACACCACTTCCTTCTCTTTTGTTTGTAATTGGACTTTGCCCGAAACAAAGGAACCTCGGCTTTTTGAACCTGAGAAAGCAGGTTTTTTGTACCTTAGACTTCAACCACAGGCACTGGCTCACTGCCTCAAACTAGCTCACAGGCTTGACCTTGTATGCAGCTGCAAAGAAAAAAGAAAGGAGACCGAGATGGGCACACTCACTTCAGGTACGCCTACCTTTCTATTCGGATCTTCACTTTCACTAGTATTTTCAATAGGACAAGATTGTCCGTTGATTCCAATCTCGTCCCTTCTTCAAAAGAGCAGTCAGAGGTGTAGCCCTTCGTGAAGAAGCCCTCCAAAAAGCGACGATAGTAGCTTTAGCTAGTCCAGAAAGGACCTAAATTCCGTCACATTCTTGGGGTCTTCCATTCTTGGATCGCCTTCACCATCCATTCAACAGGTTTGCATACCATTGGTAGGTTAGCTTGATTGGGATTAGTGAGAGATCAAAGTTACAGAGAGCAAATAACTTTTTATGATAGAAATAAGCAGACTTCTTTTTACGGGTAGGTCAGATTGGTTAACACCTATATCATTAGTCAGAGTGATCAATTGCCTTGCTTCTAAGAAAGCCACCAAATAGGATATGATAAAACTTCTAAGGAAACCCTTTTTCCTATGGAAAAGAGTTGTATGGGCCGGTGGGTGGAGAAAGGCAAGG